>JAOTNS010000711.1:2542500-2547467 GCA_028476615.1 Culter alburnus
GCCTTTTGTTGTAACTGAAGCAGAATAATGGGGGCACTTGTGTGCTAGTATGTACCAGCCTCAGTGGCCTAATGGATAAGGCACTGGCCTCCTAAGCCAGGGATTGTGGGTTCGGTCCCAGTGGCGCAGCGGATGCTGGGCCCATAACCCGAGGTCGATGGATCGAAACCATCCTCTGCTAAAACCTTTTATTCATATACATGTCTGTTCCTACTCAACGAAAAGCTACCACAACGCTATGCTGAAACAATAACCATTTTCAACAGATCTCATCTACGACAGAGGTGCATTTAATGTATGCCTAAATGCAAGTCATTTTGAAAACACCTGTGAATGGGAGCTCTTCTGTAACAAGCAGAGTGGCGCAGCGGAAGCGTGCTGGGCCCATAACCCAGAGGTCGATGGATCGAAACCATCCTCTGCTATGACTGTTTGATTTATATTCATGTCCTGTTCCTACGCAAAGAAAAGCTACCACAACACTATCTAAAGACATAATAATTTTGACCATGAACCATTACTGTGCTTGCCTTTTTTAAACACCAAGCCTTTTGTTGTAACTGAAGCAGAATTAATGGGGGCACTTGTGTGCTAGTATGTACCGCCTCAGTGACCTAATTGTAACGAATGTGTAGCGGTATTAAAAATTTATGGATGAAATATGAATATAATAATCATAAGGTTATGAATAAATTATGATTCATAATCGACCCAACGGGGAATTAAACATATATTGTGAATCAATTACAACGAATTATAATCAATTACAATATGATTAGTTCTGGTTTAATAATTATTTAGAGAAACTGTTCGTTTGTCCAGCAAACTAAGTCCCTCACAGAATATTATAAACAGAGTTATTATGGCCATGAAAATAACTTGCTATTATAACATCAAAGCATAAAGCGATCGAAAACGTTAAAGTGACTTGGTTTTCAGCTGAAAGAACAAACAGAACAATCGAGCGTGAATAACGTTTTAATATATGCAAACTACGAATACAGAGGTTATACATCTAAATATATATACAAGAATACATATATATACACGAGAATGAAAATGAAGAAAAGACAGGGAAAGAAAGATGATCAAAGAATGGCAAATTACACAGTTAAACCCTTTTGAGAGAGCCAGCACAGAAATCAGTTTAGACAAATTTAAGGTAAATGATAATACTTGCTTATTGGTTCAAGTCCGTGAGTAGCAGTTTCAACGCGCTTGGCTTGGTCCTTTCCGAGAGGGTTTCTCCGGCGGGGTTTTCAAAAGAGGTTTAAACTTAAGTAACTTAACCGAAGAGAGAGAGAGAAAGGAAGGGTCCTCCGAGCTGCGCGCGTGGTTGGGAAGCGCGGTCACCTGAGGCGTCCGGGGAGACGTGCACGAGACGATCGGGAGGTCACCGGGAGAAACAAAAAAAAAAGGTGTGTGTTGTGTTTTATGGAAACCCAAACTAACACACCTCCTGAATTGTAGCGGCCAATAGATGCGCAGCACTATCTGGCGGGCAAAGTTCCTTGGTTTGGTCTCCTAGATGAATTTGCATACTTAGTGGCCATCAGACCGGATTTCGAGATCGAGTGCTTTCTTCACAGTATCATTAAACACATAGAAAAATGCATATGTCAGCCATGTGACCCACCTCAGTAAATAGCTCGAGTCCGGAGCTTTACGGAGAGACCAAACTCGCCAGATTAGAAAGGCATAGACAAGAAGTTATGGTTTACAGACAAAATTATATCGTTAAAATGCACACTAGCAAATACACTAATTTAAACACTAGGAAACATGCATAGGCCCTAAAAATATGAAATATATATTTCAGCATAGTGGTAGGATATATATACAGTTAAAAATTATGTTTGTGTGTTTCTGTATGTGTGTCTGTGTGTGTGTTTTGTGTGTGCCAGTGTGTGTGGGTGCTGGAATGTGGATCTGGCCCATAGTCCACATGAGGGGCCCCTTTGATGTCCTAAGAGCAAGGAAATTGGGCCTGCTGTGTTACCTCGGAGGGCAACAAAGGTGTCAAGTGGGCATCTTAGTAGACTGTTCGGAGCCGATTTAGTGATTAAGAAACAAAGTTCATCAGGTTAAAAGCATTCTGAAAACTCCAAAGTTTATTGACTCTGAACGGATCCATCCAGACGTTACAGATTCCCCCTTTCGGCCAACGAAGTTCCTGCGCGGACTTCGTTGGACGGTAACCAAGTTCGATGGCACATGGATCCGGATGGTCATGCAGCAGGTGGTTCCTACTGGTCCTTGAGGGAGAGCAGATAAGCACCTGTCCATGGATTCTTGCATCCCTTTGATCCCTTGGGATAGGATGAAGGCCAGGCCCAGGGCGAGTGAGTACTTGATTGCCATGGAGAGGCAACGGGTTGTGTTGGCAGGAGTCAAGCTTGGGCTTTAGGTGGCTGGTCAGGACAGGCAGTCGTGAGAGTGCTTGGAGGGTGCATCAATAGGAGTACTGTCACTTAGCTGGGACCCCCCTTTGTCAATCCTCAGTTCCATTCCTGGATCTAAGGTGTGATGGTGATCCCTGGGGGAAGATGGGATTTCCAGTTCTGACTGGTCCTCTTTGCTTGAGAGACAGTGCACCGCCAGATGGCTGCGGTGAAGGATGGAACCCAGGGGTACCTGGATCCACTTACTTGGATTGGGCAGGCTGACACGAGTGGCGGTGTTGTGCTGATTGTAGATTAGGATGGCAGCATGAGTAGGGGTTTGGATGAGCAGTCGATCACCCACAGTCTCGGCTTGTGTTCCGATAACTGGGGTGCGAGGCTTGGCCGGGGCAGCGTGTGTCGCTGGTCATGGGCTGCAACCGGCCCATTCCTTCAGTGTGGTTTCTGAGGAAGAGCTGGTTTGGGCAGAAGTACTGAAAGTCTTTGGTGAAACTACACCTGCGAAAGTGGGGAGCCGGGCACAGCCGTGGGTTGCTGTTGTGGTAGGCTACCGCAACTGAGGTGTGTTTCTTGGCATGGGTGTTACGTTGCCGCCACCTGACATTGACCGTGTCTTTGGGTCTGCCAGTAGCAAAGTCCAGCACAGTTTGTGTAGGATACTGAGGAATCCTATTCATAGCCACTCTGTCCATAGAGAAGCTAATTTCTCGCAGCAGGTCCGTCAACCGAGCTATAACCAGCTGATTTTGGGCAAAGTTATTCTGGAGGACTGTAAACAGTTGCTTCCTTGAGTTCGCAGTTTGGATCAGCAGGAAACTGTGAGTGCGGAGAACCACTGCAATACCTTTCCAGGATTTGCAGGTGGTTTGCAGGGTTTGGCTCTGTGTTGCGAGTTGCTTTCTCAGTTGTAGGCGGAGCTTGTTGTGATGCTGATGAGGGGAGCAGGCTGTGATGAGACTCAAGTCTCCTGGTTGGTACAGGTGCAACGGCAGTGGCACCTGCCGTGCCATCAGTAGTTCCGTGGGGAACACCTGAGTTGACTTCTGTACGGTGTCTGTGATGGCCATGAGCATCAGAGGAGGTTTACCGTCCAGTCTTTGGTCGACTGACCGTGGAAATGTGATTCCTCGGTTTTGCAGTGAAGCTCGGTGCTTTGCGTTTGCAGTCTGGACGTGGAGGTAAACTTGACATCCTCTGGCGTGCTCTGCCACATCTTGCTGCATGCTGGGCCAGTGCGACACTTGTTTTAATGTCTCATGCGTGATTCTGGTGCCATGGTGTTTGGCACATGGTGTGTCGTGGGTGTATATCAGTTCACCCCCTTTTGGCCCTGTGGCAGTACAAGCTTTGGCGCTGTGAAGACATCAGGGGCATATTTTAGAAAGTTCACTTCCACACGCAGCATGTGGTCGGTCATGGGACCAGGTGCCGTGAACGGGAGGTTGGAGGGGTATGAGTGGTGGTACGAAACATTTTGCATGGAAGTGTTGGCAAGTTTGGTTGTCAAGTGGCAGTGGCAGTAAGGCGGGAAATGTTGCAGGAACAGTCCGCTGGCTGCGGGTTGTTGTTGTCACACTAAGGGTGGGTGAATGGGGTGGGTGTGACCATAGCTTGTTATGCAGGGTGCCAGTCTTGGCAAGGGCATTAATTTGGTCGTTCACGCCTTTGTCACGCCCTGGTTGCTTTAAGCATCTTTTCACCTTTTCCCAGTAAACGATCATGTCGTGTGCTTGGGTGAGGTGATCATGTGTCTGGAACATGTGTTGTTTCACCTGCTTGTTGCATTCAGTCTTGAAACCAGTTTGTTTCCAGCCCAGAAGATGGTATGTGAAACAAGGTCTGGCAAAGTGTGAGTCTGTGCACATGAGTTCTCTGATGTTATGGACAGAGGAGACTTGAAGGGTTTTGAGGGTCGCTGCTGCTTCACCATACTGACATGACTGGGGACCCCACCTGCTGTTCTGTGGTTGGCAGGGTTGGTTGTTTAACCATCGTGCCCCTGCACTTGCCTGTAAGATGCCCTCATGGTTGTAGGAACGTCCATCGACGTAGGCCGTGGGCATTCCTTGGCACGCATTCTCTTTGAGGTATCTGTGACAGGCTGGTCGCTGTTGTTGGGGTACCAGTATCTCAAGTGTCAACGCTGGTGTGCCGTTATAGCAGTTTTGGCAGGCAGCTGAATTTCCGCTCTGTGCAGATTTGTGCTTTCTGGCACGTCGTGGCAGTGGCACCTGCTGGTTCAGCCTCCTGAAGTCGCTGGTGGGTCGCCACTTGCTGTCTGGTTTGACAATGGACCAGGTAGGGACTGAATAGGTGCTGTTGCATGGGCAGATAACACCTTTTCCTTCTGTTGAATGAACAACCTCCTGTACTGGTTCATGTGGGGCGATGTGACCTTCGTACTGCCTGATTAAGGTGGGAGGAGCATTGGGTGTGTTGCACTATGCACTGTGTGAAGTTTAGTGAGACCACAGCATAAAAGGTCTTTGTCAAATGTCACTTTGAATTTGTGCAAGACGTTTCTGAGTCTTTGACAGTCTGCATCATCTTTAGCGCACTTGCACC